>JARJLU010020299.1:0-25618 GCA_030272975.1 Sparidentex hasta
GTGTACTGGGGGAGAGGCGGTGGGGTGGTGTGATAGCACAGGAAGGTCTGAGCTCTGGTGGGTGGGTGGGGGGGAGATGTGGCACAGTCAAATCTATTAAAAAACAGATTCAACTAGTTTGCCCACTCCTGGTCTCCAGATTCAGGGCCCCTCCCGCTGTCCTTTGTGTGGCCAGAAATGGTTTTCAGGCCTCTTCAGACCTCTCTGGTGTTGTTCCCCTTGAGGCGCTTCTCCAGCTTCCTCCTGTAACTGTCTTTGCCGCTCCTTATCCCCTTTTTTGGCTCTTTCTGCACCCTTATCAGCTCCCCCTTGTCCCCAGATTTGAAAACTTTATTATTTTCATGAAGCAGGGCTTTTAGCTCTGGGTTCACCCAAGGTTTGTTGTTGGGGAAACACCGTACCTTCCTGGCAGGCACAGTGTTTCCCACGCAGAAGTTACTTTTATTTAGTTTTTGTATTTTGTTGTTATTTTTGTTGTCTTGTGTTGCCAGCTTTTGTGCTTGGACTTTGTGTTCTGTATTTGATGGACTTTGGTTTACAGCTTAAGTTAATAAAGCTTACCTTCAGTTTTTTTTTTAGATGCCTGCCTTTTTTGTATCTAGTATTTGGGTCCCTTTTTGTTTAGCCCTTACAGATAGGGTTTGCTTAGGAGAGGCCCATGTTGTAAAAAGAAATAACAAAAGTAACTATGTCAAACAAGTTCAAATAGGAGGAAAAAGAAAGCTATTGCACCCTCTTCTCATTGCAAGTAATGCTCATATTAATGAAAGGGTAGCAGAAGAAAATGATCAAACAACACTTGTTAGTAGGATCAGAATATAATTGTTAATGGTTTTCTCATGGAATTTATTGAAAATAAAATCAAATACATCAGATAACATAGTTCAGTCACAATACATTCTTAACACATACTGTACATCATTTGACTAAATACTGTATATAAAGGTTTTTTATAATCATTTCCTCAATGTACTGTATTGTTTAGGTACCTAAGATGACTTGGTTGAAAATGTATTTTCCTTGACCCTTACAAAGTTATAACTTTTAAATTCTTTGGTATTTTGTTTATAAGAGAGTTTTTGGTTTTCTACACTTCGTTTCAAGTTGCCATTGATTTTCACTTGTCCTTAAATGGACCTTTAAAAATAAATGTCAGCAATCAAATTCTTTGAGCTGTGGCTGTCTGATATTATAAATGAAAGTTTTTGAAGTTTTCCAAGAGTTCACTGTTGAAAGTCAACTGTTCTGTGGTTATTTTACTGAATTTCAGTCCGTTCTTTCATGCAGTCCAATACAGCTCTTTGTCTGTCCAACATTTTAAAAAGTGTCATTTTGAAAAAGTTTCTATAAAGCAGCGGCTCTCATTGGATATGCTATCGTCTCTGATGTGTAAGATGATTTTACTCTTTTGTTGGCTGCTGTATAGAGACAGGTTTAAGTGCCTTGGTGGAACTCCTATTCACCCCCATGTTCAGCACTCTCCCATGGCCTCTTCTCCATTTCCAGTACCTAAAAAAAACATGTCATTGTGAACCCTGACCCCACCCTGATCCACATCCACTCTCCATCAGGAAGCCAAACACATGCCTGAACAATTAACTCCTGCACTGCCATCAATTTAGCCCAGAGGGAATAAAAGATTGAGTCACCCAGGTTCAGGCAAAAAAGAAATGGGTAAAAAACATGAGGATAAAAGGGTTTTCATGAGAAAGAGAGAAAAAAAACATGTTTTTCAGTTGCTCCAAAGTAACTGTCACTGGAGTGACAAGGAGACACTATTGAGAGCCTCCGTTCATTCAGCCGGTTTGTCTGAACTGTTCAACAAACAATTACAGGGAGTCATGAGGGTTATGTTTATCTTGAGACCAGGCCTGTGAGGAGCTGTCTTAAAAGCCATGGTGAATTTAAGAGGCAAGTACATCTGCTTCATAAACTTGTGATGTTGGGTCTTAGTATTGATTCCTGTTCATCGCAGCAGGTGATGGTCAGCATGAGGCTGATAGCAGCGTGACCTACTGTCTGTTCAAGTTACACCGAAGCAGCTCCTGCTCTTTGCTGGCATTAGACTGATACATTCGGCTCATATTGGCCTTGTAATCAAAATAGGAAATTAGCCATTCATAACCACCCACCTGGTGTGAAAGGTTTATGTAATGCAAGTAAATTTAGCAAATAAATCATTTTTATTGTGAAATTGATCAATACTCAACAGTCAGAGTAGACATTGGAGGTTTTTGCTTATCTCCAAGATTCTATCTTTCTATCTATCTATCTCCATTGTTGAAATTAATTGTAAGTTTCAAATTATTTTCATCTTTGCAATGTATATGTTCAGTTGAACAGCAACTTGTGTGAAGACTGGCTAGCAGACAGATCAACATGATTTAGATCCACTATTCTCAAACTATGGTTTGCCCCTTTTGCGGTAGACAGAGGAATCTCAGAGCTGTTTTTTGAAAATGAAATGAGTTAATTTAAAAACATTAGATGCATCAAAATTTGAATCATAATACTGAAATGTTATTTAGATTAAGTTATGCCTTTATCTAAATATTTTAGTTTTAGCCTGCTACAGTCACATTCACTCATATTGTGCATACATCTGTCATCAGTGATAAGTTACAAGCTAAACTCCATCTGATGCTACTAAGAGCATTTAGCTTTCTGGGAAGTCCACATCCAGCTATGGTAGAGGGTATGTCTCTATGCATGTAGATGCATAAATCAAGCTTGTATTTAAAGAATGATAAACAGGATTTACTTCTTTGCAATTCATTGATGCACATTTTGCAAACTGATTTACCCAATCCATGGCACTGATTACTTTGATGCCTTGTCTCAGCCCTATTAAAGAGCTAGTATTGCTCAACATTATAGCAGCAGAACAGGCACTAGATATTCAGCATGCCTCACTTACTGTATATATTATGTTTTTTATGCTTACCATTGTTATGTATATTATTTTTAGTAGGCCTTTGTATTTTGTCAAGCAAATCATATAATGCTTATACAGCCTTCATGGCAAGACAGTGCATGTGTGCATTGCACCAACATTATGAGGTGTATTTGACCTTGATCATTCACTATACAGAGAATGAAGTTACTATGTGATTTCATTGTAAGCTGAGCTTACAATGACAATACAATAATTCTGTTCTATTCTATTCTATTCATATAGAGACAGGGATGTAAGTCTAAGCTGAGACTCTCATGATGACATCCAGCAAAAATCAAGTAGGCTAGGGCTGCATATTAGAAATTTGAGGAAAAACTGAACAAAAGTTTTGAAGTGAGCATTATTTGAGGTTCATCAGGCTGAGACCCAGTGGCAGTGTAGAGCTGAACCTGACCAGATAAGTCTTCTAAATACCAATTGTATGCACTCATATTGGTTACAGGTAGCAACAGAATGCACATGACTCAAAGTTCTCTCCTTTGACTCTCTTTATTTTTCAACTATTCAACAATGTGTTTTGTGGTGGCTGATTAGCATTTCAGCCAATAGCATCACTCATTTCACAATAAATTTTTCCTTTTTTAGTACAGCTAATAATGATACCCATCACATTGGTTGGTTACAGACTGTACATACGGCGCACAGCTTCTCTAGTTCCTCTGTCTGTCTCACTTTCATTTCCTGTCTGTGTTTCTTCGCCGTTAGCTGCAACCCCCCCCCCAATCCTCTGTACCCCCATGACCCTCACCCCACCACCTGCCAATTAATGCCAATCAGGCCAGCAGTGGGCTGATGTGGTGGGAGGGTTTGGGACTGGGACCACCTGGCTATCGCTCACAGCTGGCCTCTCCTCCCTACCTGTCAGGACCTGGCTTCTCACAACACCCTGCTTTAACACCACAGAGGAGCGAGATGGTTGCGAACCTGTGTCTGCTATGATTTTTTAATACTACACAATCTTTCACTCGATGTGTGTCTGTGTTACCTTTTTGTTCCTTCCTGCAATTAGCCAACAAGCCCATTCTGTGGAGCTTATATGGGGTAAAATAAAACATATGTATTAATCTGTACTGAGTAAATTTCCCTTTAGCTTTAGGGTTAGGGTTAGGACACAGGCAACACATGCAGGTTGAACATGAGGAAAAGACACAGAGAGAGGAGAAGACTTAAATACACAAGGAGTGATTAACTGATAGAACACAGGTGAGGACTAAAAAGGGTGGGAAAAACAGAATAGAAACCCAGACTGTGACATCTGGATTTAAATGTATGAAATTATGAAAAATGTGCCATCTATTTTGTTGGGTTGGCTACTTACATTACATAGTGTTTCGAGCAATATTCAAACCAGAGAAATCCACAAGTTTACTCAAGGTAATGGTGAGTTTATTTACTAGATTGGAATGATCGGTTTATTAGAGTTGTGTCAAATTAGCTCTGGTAACTGTTGACCTCAAGTTTAGAGGATTTGCGTAGAATTAATTATATTCGTACTGGTGCATGTGTATTGACAGTTGAAGAGAGGTAGCCAGTAATATTTCATAATAACCATCGATAATAAATGTAATAAAACTGTTAAAATTCAAACACATTTTAATTAATAGTTATTTCACATTAACAAAACAATACAAAACAGTCATTGTGAAGGTTTATAAACATCAGCGGCAATTCATTATGGCCATCCATATAATGTTTATTGATGAACTACGGAGTTTTTGCTGAACATTTACAGTTCCAACTTAAATAACTGTGAATTAATTTGTTAATAATCATTACACACAGTAACTAGCTTTGCATTAAAGCGTCAGTTAAATACATGAAGTATAATTTAACAGGAGAACAGATTAGGCAGTTAATATTAGGTATATTGTCGAAAGGATCACAGCTGGGGTTAAGGGTTTATTTGGAGGTTTTCTGAAAGATGGTATGGACATAGGTGTGTGTATGTGTGTGTATGTATGTGTGAGGTAGAAAGAAACTAACCCGTCACAGTGCCTTTTGCCTCACCATCACCCAGGAGTCTTGGCTGCATGCCTCCATTTTAGAACTCCATAGCCATCTAGAAATCGTGCCTGATCTCTGTGTTAAATAATGCATCAACAATTTTTTTTCTAATGTTAAAAAGCTGGCTTTTAGCAGCGTTTGTGGGACAGTAATGCCACTTGACAATAGCTCCCCGAAGTCTTGACTGTGGCCTGCAGGAAAGGCGCCAGACTCCTTATGATTGACAAGGACAAAAAGATTAGTCCCTCTTCTGTTTTTGAATTGTCAACCACAGCCATGGGATTTGAGAGTGGAGGATGAAACCGTGACTTTGACTACAAGAAGTAAAGGACTTACACATGACAAGTGTGATTACAATATTGAAGAAAGTCATTTAGGGCACCAAGGTAAGAGACAGTCTCAACAGGACACTCAATTATTTATAACATTGGGGAGAGTGGGTAATTTCAAGGCCAAACAGCATACAGCCACTTCAAGGAAGGCATATTCTCAGATACCTAAGCAACACCAACTCCACCATTTATAGTTGCAATAAAATAATTTCATGTAAATGGATTGCCACCCAAATGCACTTTATCAAAACCCCAGCTGTTAAAAGTTGGCAAGCCATGTCACTGATACACCACCATGTTGATGTAGCTTTTGCCATAGAGGTAACTAATAATACAAAAAACATAAAACAAAGCTGTGATGAAGGCCTATTGGGAAACCTATACACACTAATCAATAACAGGGAGATGTAGGTTTAATGTAGGCTTAATTCAATAGCTGCTGGAGAGGTGAGCACATACCGTGCTGATTCCATTCCTAACTTTATGATTAAATCCCATGATTATTATGCCTGACTTAAACTTAAGACATGTGAGCTGACAAACAAAATGTAAGTTGTGAAATAAAGAGAATTCTGTGCTAGTATAGATAGTGTTTTTATGTGTCTTAATATTCCCTAATGGTCTGTTTTTCTTTGAATGTTATCTTACATCTGCTGAGAGGTGCAGCATATAGATAATTTGCTCTAACACACAGAAATCAAGTGAGCAGAAATCAAGTGAGCAATCCTGTGTAGATTTTTGCATTGTAATAGCCCATTTGTAGATCAGGTCTGTACCAGAACACTGCACAAACCCAGAAGCCACAGTCTGACCCTGGAGAACATCAGTCTTTCACCTATCATAATGCAGTTTAAAGGTAAACACTTTAGTGCAGCTCTTTGGTGGTCTGTTTACCTTTTCAGTCCAGAGATGAAATATAGTCAGCAGTCATCCTATATACTATACACTTAGTCTCCTAAGTACTGACTGCCACCTATCCAGTTATCATCTATGGAGAAACTGCCACAAAATGTTGTACATGATCCTCTGATTTTTGGTGATTTCCAAACTTAAATTTGCTTATTTATAACAAAAGTGATTAAGATTCCCATAAATCTCTTCATCCCAGTCACAAAAAAATAAAAAATAAAAATGTTGGTAGTTTCACACATATATTGAAACTTCACATTTCTTTGTGCTGCAACTTTAGGTTTTTTCAGGTTCTCTATTCAATTTAATGTTGTGACAACTGTGTGCTTATGCTCTGTTTTGTTAGGGTTCAGAAAAGATCCTGTTATGGATTAAAATACTTGTTTTGTAGCCAAAAACAAAGCTGGATATATTAGGACTTCTCATCAAAATGTGTTTTTGTCCCCACAAGCACTGATGGAAATTGTCCTGAGGCCTCCATAAAAATATCCCATGGTTTCACACTTACAAATGGTTAGACAGTCTCAAACTGCAGTCGACAGTACCTGAAACACCTCCACCTTCCACTATCCCTAACCTCCAAATATGACAGGCAGATCAATCAAAACATAATGATGTAACGTTAACATGATATGACATTTATTGTGTTAATATGGTATACCAATAAAATGTACAAATGTGAACATGAACAAACTCCAAGACTGATTTTTCTAAACTCATTCAACCACTGATCTCGATTGAGCTGACAATGAGGTTAGTTAACTCATATTTTGCTCATTCAGACTTTATCATGGAAAAAGTACATGCTTCCAGATTCAAAAGTGTCTCCTCTTTAACCAATATTCAATTTCAGCAGCAGAAAACTCACATTTAAATTTACTGAACTATTGTAATCAAGCAACTTTTTACTTAAATATTCAAATGTTGTACTTTTTTACCTGAAACAATTAATAGCCATTGCTATGAGCCCTTTTTACACTGCCTGTTCATGGCAGTAATAATGCACCATTATTTAAACTCTGACTGAGCCAAATCTACATCTGCATAGTAAGGGTGCAACAGCAGGACAGGACACAAGTTGTTACACACAAGGGCACGTTTGCATAGCCATAGGGATAGTGCGGACATGTGGTATGGATTACTTTTGAGGTGAAAATGTGTTTTTCTAATATACCTTCCTAGAGGCTATGTCTTCATCTTCAAGAACAATTTAGTCATGCTGTGCTAGCATTTGATTGGCTACAAGGATGATATGTTAGGTGCCAGACACAGAGGAGATGAGCTGATCAGTATGCTGACAACCATACATTATCAGGGCTGTTTGAATTTACCACAAAATTGGCAAATATATTATCCTTCAAATTATGAGATTTAGTCCTCAGCACACTTAACGTAATTTTGTCCATACCAACATGTTTTGTACCTTGCATCTATCATGCATGATGTCAAAAAGGAGAGGTAACATCAGCATTTTCACAACCAGGAGCATAATTAATAATAAACCAAATATCCAGTTGCTACATTGATTTAAACAGAGTCCCCATTTGATTCTATGTAAAGAGTAATAAAAGTGCACCAACAAAACATCAAGGAAAGCAGGTCTGCATGCATGTAATAGTAAAGACCTATATGTATATTCTTTACTACAGCACCTCTGAAAGGTCATAGAAGCTTGTCTGAAAATATTTTGCATAAGGACTTTGTACTCATGACTCAAAACACATGTTTCTGGCATGAAAGGTAGACAGAAGAAAAAAATCAATAAAACAGGTACAGTGTTTGTGGTCCATTGTAAATGCGGACTCACAGATTAGATACCCAGGATTTATTATTTTCCCAGTCTGGCTCTGGACACATGACTCCTATATGAACACACACTCACACACACACACACACAGACACACACACACACTGAAGCCATGCTCAGTGGGTTGCAAATGCAGTGTGAGCGGATGTGAAAAGTATCACTGGTGTAGTCACATACTTTTACAGAGTAGCATCGTGGACAGACATCCATACCAGATGCCCTGTGTGCCCTAGGCTCAGAGGCATCACTGCAAGGGGAAAAAGCCAGTGCGGGGAAATAAGCACCTGTCATGTGCCAACTGAAGTGTTAAGTGCACAAATTGTGGAGGCGAGGGTGATGTTTCCGCAGGGGTGACAGCTCTGGGTCTGGGTGCCGTGTCAGGCCCTGGCATATCATGGGAAGCCTCCCCCTCCCCTCCAGCCCACCCCCGGCCCCACCACTTGCTGAGGGGCACAATGGCAACTATTATTTACTGGATGTCTGCCTCATTTCCTCATATTCATCCTGGCTGGACATCACAGGGCCACAGGGGGTGGCACAGCACCGTGTCATCACTGAAGGGCAGCAGTGGCAAAATAATCTCTGTGAACATTTAGATCATTTATTCAGAGCACCGGGTGTCAGCCGCAAACCAAATTGCCCACATTTGTGTGGTGCGGTCCTCTCTTTGCGCCTCTCCCTTCAGGTTGGTCATGAGTGCGAGCCATGGAAGGTGCATCGGGCTGGGTGTCAGAAGACCTCTTCACAAACTAACACTAATGCCACATGAAGGTCTTTCTGTGAACAGTGTGAAAGTGCAAAATGTATGATAAATTGAGCATGCCAGGAGGGGTTTATGGCTGTGAAGTGCTGTGGCTGGTCGCAGGCATTGTTATGACTATGGCTGTTTAGGATCATGGGAGTTGACAGTGTACTACTGGCAGCCATATAAGCCAGATTTATCTGGATTTTGTGCACCAATAAACAGCAGTCAATGAGTGAAAGAAAAACATAGTTTTAGAACATTTCTCAGTTTAACAGAACTTCAAGGACTTGATAAACACCAGTGACCCAGGCCAATGCTATCAGCTTAAAAAAAAAAAAAAACTCCATCCAACCAAATGAAAGCAAGATTGAAATGCCTCTCTTTACATCTGACCACTTGTCAATGTGTAAGCACCTGAGAGGTATGAATAAAGGAATAAGAGGGTGGATTCTGAGATGAATAGCTGTAGCAATAGATAGAAGGAAGGTAATCATTTTGGGCCAATAGTCTCCTGATGTTGAATTAGTGGTACATGACATTAGCTCAGAAGTCCACAAACAACTGCAGGAGACAGATGAGAACCTTGCAGTTGTCTTTGCCTCTGCTGCCACCCACAGTACAGAGTTCACCTGGGCACCTGAGTTATGGGGGCACCGAACAGCAACTTTTTTGCCACATTTAGCAACAAACCATGTTTAAAAAAAAAACGTGCAAATTGTCTGAATGTTACTTTTTACCAGATTTACAGCAGTATTTGTGAACTTTGTTATATTTACTTCTTGTCAGGCCTGGACTAAAAAGAGGACTCACATGCAGAGTATGAACAATTAAGGCAAACTTTTATTCTGAAAAACTCTTATCTCCTCTTTAGAAAGAGCGACAAACAATCTACGAAAAAAAATCTTCCTATTCTAGGCTGGCAAATACAACTAAGAAACACATGCTCAAAACAAAACACGTATGCAAAAGGCAAAAAATAACACAAGAAAATCACTCCAAAGGAGGCAAAGAAAAAAGGTTATGAACTAAACTACTCTATGAGATAATGCTCTGAAAATTAACAATGAAAAACACTCTAACAGAGAAAAACAATTTGGCTATAAACTTAATCTACGCTACATGACTGGGAAAACAAAACAAAGAAACAGAAAACGCTACAAAATTAAACTAAGCTTCAAATCTGAAGTGACAAATTTACTACAAAAAATCACTCTTCTTAAGAGGATACAAGGAATCAGAAATGCACTTGGCATGGATCAAGGCAAGGACTATGGCGATAGGCTGTGGTACACAACTGAAGGAAATACTCCGGCACAGGACAAAAGGAGACGCACACTATAAAACACATGAGGGTAATGGGGAACAGGTGGACATAATAAGGAATCAGGGGAGACGATCAGACTGGTGACACATGAGGAAGAGTAAGTGACCTGAAACAAGAGGAGATTTACTTTTCAAAATAAAACAGGAAGTTCACGACATTTAAAAAAACAGGATGAGACACACCTCACCAGTACTCCTCCCTCTAGGGCTGACTCCTGAAGGTCCAGACTGTTCAAGATGATCCCTATGAAAGTCATCAATGAGGGTCGGGTCTATGATGTGTCGTGAAGGAATCCATTGTCTCTCCTCAGGTCCGTAACCCTCCCAATTCACTAGGTACTGTCTGTCCCGGCCCCGGTTGCGTACTGCCAACAACTGCTTATCTTTATACTGGGCCGCCCTCTATCACCTCAGGTGGCGTGGGAGGTGCGTCGGCTGGAACCATTGAGCTTTCCTTGGTTGGTTTCACCTGGATTACGTGGAAGGTCAGGTGTATGCAGAGGGACTGAGGCAGACAAAGCCATACTACTACAGGGCCGACGACCCTGGTGATAGGAAATGGACCCACAAACTGTGACGCCAGCTTCTTGAAGGAGACTTTAGGATGTAAATCCTTGGCAGAGAGCCACATTCTCTGGCCTGGCTGATAGGCGGGAGCAGGCCTTCTCTTTTGTGAGTACTCAACCCACACCAGGTGTTTTGCTCCATGTAGAGGGATTCTGACCACGCACCGGAGGCCGGTTTCCAATTGCTGGTTTAGGCGTTCGGTCTGGCCGTTGGCTTCCAGGTGATACCCCGGGGTCAGGCTGGCTTTTGCCCCAATGAGCCTGCAAAACTCCCTCCAGAACTGGGGCCCCCGGTCAGAAATGATCCATGAACCCTGAACACGGTGGTCATCATGACCTCTGCCGTTTCCTTGGTGGAGGGCAGCTTTGGCAGAGCAATGAATCTGACTAAAATGGTCAAGGAAGTCTCTCAGTACATCATTTATCATGGCCTGGAACACAGCGGGGGCATTGGTGAGCCCAAAAGGCATGACTAGCTACTCGTAGTGGCCACTAGGGGTGTTAAACCCGGTCTTCCACTCATCCCCCTCCCTTATGCAGGATCAGGTAGTAAGCATTGCGAAGGTCTAACTTTGTAAACACTTTGGCCTGCTGGAGCTGGTCAAAAACAACAGGACATGAGAGGAAGAGGGTAACGTTCTTTATTGTGTGGATGATGAGAGGCAGATCAGGCCCTCTTCTAGTGAGGTCATGATGTACTCCCTCATGGCCTCTCTCTCCGGTCCAGAGACAGAGTACAAGCGGCCCCTGGGGATGGTGGAGCCTGGGATCAGGTCAATGGCGCAGTCGTATGGGTGATGTGGATGAAGAGACAGAGATTTAGTTTTACTGAAAACCTCCTGGAGGTGGTGGTAGCAGGAGGGCACTGATTTCAGGTCTGTGTACTTGGGGTCTGTGGCAGGATTAGCAGAGAACAGGTTAACTTCCTTTACATTTTCCCTTTGCATTGAAGAGTCAATACAGTCCCTGACACCATCCAGCCCCCATCCTCTGATTTCCCCCATTCTCCAATTTACATGGGGTTGTGGAGAAACAGCCATGGTTGTCTCAAAATCAGAGTATGACAGGACGACTTGAATAAGTAGAAGAAAATGTGCTATCTATGGCTGTTAATGTGCAATTGGATGGGTTCACTGATGAGTGTGATGGCAAAAAGGTCATTTCCATTTAGTGATTTGGCCCTGATGGGTTAAGCAGTTCAGTTCAGAGCCGAGGCCCAACTCCTTTGCTAAGCCCCAGTCCATCAGACTCTCACCTGCCCAAGTCTATGAGTTCCTCAAGCTCTGTGGCGGTGTGGTGCGTTACCTTTACACTTGTGAGAATGCATGACACAGGGCCTGAGGCTGTGACATGACACCATGGCCCTCTTGGCTGGACAGGTGACAACGAGATGAGCAGTCTCCACGTAGTAAAAGCACCGGCCCACCAGCTGCCTCTTTCTTCGCTCCTCCGCCATCAGCCAAGCTCTCCCCAGCCGCATGGGCTCCTCTTCTCCTTCAGTGGGGAAGCAATGACGCTGCTCCGGCGGTGAACGCTGGGGGGCCAGCAAGCCCAGCGTTTGTGAGCGCGGGGGTCTCTCCACTGCCGCAGGTCTCCCGCTCCATTGTTGTTTGAGTTGGCCGATTATGTTGTCCGTCCGGATGGCGAGTGCGACCGAGGAGTCCAGATCTGGAGGTAGGTCTAGAGGAACAAGGATGTCTTGAATAGGAGCTGCCAGCCCCATCAGGAATACATCATAGAGAGCTGTGGAGTTCCACCCACTCTCTGCTGCCAAAATGCGGAAGCAGATGGTGTAATTGCATACAGAACCACTGCCTTCTCTCAGACCGCTCAGCTCCTGCGCTTTCTCCCAGTCAGTCGTAACCAGGTCAAAAGTCCTTGCTAATGCTGCCTGGAAATCTGTGAGGGAGCTACAGATGGGTGAGCCCCGACCCCATTCTGCTGAGGCCCAGGCTTTGGCTCTCCCAGTCAAATGGGAAATCACGAAGGCTATCTTTGACTGGTCCATGGGAAAAGTATGGGGGGTTAGGTCAAAATGAATTGAGCAGTCTATTAAAAAGGTCTTGCACAATCTTGGCCAGTGTGCTGCGCTGGAGGAGCCAACTTACTGCCAGCTCCAATGAAAGGCATGGTGGGAGCTGATGTGGCAGGTGTTGTCGGAGGCGCAGCTGCTGTTATCGGTCGAGCAAGCTGATCGAGCAGGTCTTGAAGTTGAGACGAGAGGTGGCTCATGTGCGAAGCCATCACCATCTGGAACTCTTGTAAAAATATAGTTTAAATGTTACATCTTAATGTTAAATCTTAATCTGGATATTAAATATAAATATAAATGTTAAATTTAAATCTAAATGTTGCCTGTCACGGGAAGTATCAAAATAAAAGCTCAGTGACACGAACTAAAACTAGCCGCAGTCTTCTTCGGGTGGTCAGACGGAGCGATTGCGCATTTTGCACTGTTAGTCGCGTTGCGTCTCTGCTTTATGTAGCCAGGTAAGTCAATTGAGAACCTGCTCTTATTTGCAGTGACAACCTGTAATTAGCTAGCAGTTTCCAACAACTGTAGTTTTCAACAAGCCACAGTTGCCTCCCGTCACCTCCCTACCAGCAGTATTGTTTTTGAACCGGTTCCAACAGTTTATAAACTTTAAATAAATATTACAAAAGAAACAACGCAACATGATTGATTAGCTATGTAAGTTTCCAATGAATAATATAAATTCTGCTTAAAAACAGGTGTTCCTGAGGCAATTGTGAAAAAATGCCTACAGAGCCCGAGAATATCTGCTGTGTGGAAATACCACAGGTAAGTGTGAACACTGGGCAAACAAGGTTATTATTTTGCAGTCTCTTTTCTGTAATCCATTGTCACTCACTTACCTTTCATAACTTCTAGGTTACAGACACGTAACTGGCTATAACGTCCAGCTTGTTGGGTTTTTAATACTGAGCCGAGAGGTCTTCAGGGATTATAAATTTCAGCACCTCGTTCACATATGGGGCAGGGTCCTGGAAAACCTTCTCGAAGATCAGGTCCAACAGTGCATCAACGTAGTCTGCAGTGCAATAAACAAAAATTAATGTTTACAAGAAAATTGCACAAGTGTCTCTTCTTATTTCTCCTAATTTATACATTCTCCTCATTTATTATTTTGAAAACCATTTTATTTGTTTGTGTTTATTTTCAACCTTTTGTGTTATTGCCTGTGTGTCCATCTTTATTTTTTATTTGTGGGGTTCAGATAAAAGTTTGTAAAACTTACGGAATGTTGGCTCTGCTTTCACAGGCTTTGCAGTGCAATCTCCATGCTTAGATTTGGGGAAGTTGACTCTGTACAGAAGCTCTCCACTTGGGGAGTCGGTCAGTATTTTCATTGTAATGCAGGACAGCCAGGTAGAGTCCTGTAAAATACTTTAAAAATCATAGTATACACACTAAACTATAATCAGCTAAACAGATAGTGATGTTTTATGTCCGCCAATCCATATTCATAACAGAGTAAAACAAAATTACATATTACAGTAACATAGTGACTAACATGACATCATATGCTTTTGTTCAATAAACCTGTGCTTCTGAAGTGAGGCCGGAGAGTTCTCATGGAAAGCTGTGTGCCAACCGTTGCATTTCACTGGTTGGTCTGTCTGGCAGGCAACATGATGCACTACAGGCTGCTGTACAGATGTGCTTGGCTAAACACAAAAGGAAGGAATAATAATAATTAATAATTATAATTATGTGTCTGTTTTCTCATGTTACATGAAATAAAGCTATGTAGACAGAAATGATGATTAAAAACAATTTAATAAGGCAAAATCTGGCCAATCATAATCCTAGCAAACCCATGCAAATCCCTCATTTCACATTAGATTTAGTAAGTGAGCAATACATATTTGCAAGGCAACTTTTCTGTGTCCATGCCTTCATATAACTAACATTAATTGTAGCACAGCAGACAAGGTACCGCTGTCTCTGGCTCCAAAACAAAGTAGTGATTGCTTGACTGCAGATAAAGTTTTAGTACTGTCAGACCAGGTCTCTCATGCCAGCAGCTAACACTACACACGTAGTTACGTGTATACCAACACAAAAGAAGTCGTTCGACTGCCAAGGTGCTCCTGGGCATCTAACACAATGTCCTTTAGAAGAAAATGCTAATTAACGTAACGTAGCTCACTGGCTGTGAATAACAGCATTTCATACCGTCCTCTCTGCGTGTTCACGGCGGAACATTAGCTCACAGTCCGTGAACGACTGAGACAATTTCCCACTGTCTGATTGGCTGTGAGCATGTGGAGCAGATGGCCTTCCATGCATGTTCACGTCGGAACAGTAGCAGTAACAACTGAGAAGTTCGCGGCCGAGCAGCGCTAGCTAGGTCATCGTCCGTTAACAACTTCTCAGTGGTTCATCGGCCGGTTAGAAGTGATCAAATCTCAATATCGTAATTAATTTTCTCAATTCACTGTCATGTTTTAAAAGAATGCTAATATGACAAATTAAGGTTTGACAACATTAACATTACCGTGAATCTTATGACCAGTAAGCCCAATGTTGTAACGTTAGCTCAGCCTCATATTTACATCACCAGTTAGCGTTAGCTCATGTGCTAAACAGCCATAAAAAAGTAACTCCAACTACATTGTTTTTTTAAAATACTTACAGTTTCTTCTTCTGTGGCGTTGCCACGGACAGGGTATTGATCCATCTTCTAGGAACAATCTCGTTGCCAGTCCAGCCTGATACTGACCCTGGTTGCTGAAACAGTCCAGTGTGAAGTGACTGGCACAGACAACACTTTTGCTCGCTGAAGCTGGGACGTTTCCCTGAAAAATAAAATTTAGTCACTTAGCTCTGATATCCTCTTTGGTAGGGAGGCAATATAGGGAAACATGAGTATCCGTGCATCCGACGACAGAGCAGAAGTGCTTGGCTTTTGGTTTATACATGGTTGCGGTCAGGCTGTCACGTAACAGTGAAGCGAAAAAATGGCAGATCCTCATTCATTTAGCCAGCGTAATATTGAAGGAGATATCCAGCATGAGGGTGGGAGTATTCAAATCACCCGTACTGTTACATAACAGTACAGGTGAAATCCAAATGGCTCATTTAGAGACACATTTCCTTACTCCGCCAGTTTACAAAACATTGACTTAGTGGTCGTAAATCACTCTTAAGGGGTCAGGAGGCACTCCAGGTATGCACATATACATAGAAAAGCAACGAAAAAGTGAGTTTTTGCATAATATGTCCCCTTTAAAACCATAAAAACGTGTATAAAAAGGGGGGGGGGACAGCGAACTCTGTTGGCAAATTAGAACACTGCGTGGACGAGAGCGGCTGCACAGAGAAAACGAAACTTAACACATGTAGCGAGGAAAAGCACATACCTGCAGAAGACAGTAATACACATTAATTGCCTTTTTCTCCTTCTCTGCACCTCTGTTCATAAACAGACAAAATACCAGTGTCTACATAATTGATGGATTCAACGGTGTCCGAAACGGTACTTCATTTACTAGACACGGACGAGAATCGTCAAAACAGCACACAACAGCTGGATAACGTAGCAGTGTTAGCGGTAACCATTATGCATTAACGTTACGATGTATGTCATTCAATTTCTGAAGAAAACAATAAAATAGCGCAGCAGCATTTTCCACACGACTTACCCTCAACAATGCAAGGCGGCAATGTGAGAGTCAGTCGGAGTTACGGAAGCTTAGGAGGTACAGAAAAGGTGACGTATGGCAAAGTGATTTCTACAGGAAAACGTTAAAAATAATGATAAATCAAATTAACTTACTAAGATAAAATTCACGTATATACTCAACAATCATTAAAAGATAGATAAAATTGACAAATACAGATATTGAAATTAGAATTGATAAAGTGCATTTCTACAGTTTTTTTGGATTGCATAAACACTTAAATCAAAAGTCGTACACAATTATAAAAACCTTACACTCAAGGAGCAAACCTCTGGACCAGATTAGCACAACTATAAGCACAATGTCAGCTTCACACTTTTTGCAAACGACTGCACACAATAAATTGCAAAACACTAAACACACTTGTATACATTAGACACAGATGCATATCATGATGTCACTTCCTTGCAAATTCCAAAGCACTGACTTTCAAATGATCACACTCATTATCTAATTGGTTAAACACAACACTCAGGTGCACCAACACATGTTTGCTTAATTGTAGACACACCAATCAGGTTCATGCACTACAAAAAGGCAGCAGGTGAGGTCACCTGACTTCTACCACAATGGAACGAGGAAGACGAGGAAGAGAAAGAATGAGAGGAGGAATTCAAAGAGAAGCAGAAGGAGGTGAAGGCAGAGGCCATGCCAGAGGTCAAGGACGAGGTGGAGGTAGAGGAAGAGGAAGAGGACAAGGACAAGGCAGAGGCAGAGGAAGTCCAGAAGCAGGAATACATGCCCTAAGAAGGAGAGGACCAAATTTATCAATTATCGGGCAACATTAGTTGACCATGTGGTGAACCACAGACTGACACTGAGGGAGGCTGGACTGAGAGTTCAGCCAAATCTTAGCAGATATACAGTGGCATCTGTGATCAGGACATTTCGACAAGAAAACAGGTAAAAATAAATCTTTCTACAAAAGTAATCAACTGCTTCAGCACTGTTCATACTGGTTCCTGTGAGGTCCTATTTATTTCTTTCCACATAGGATTCAGGGGCAAGAGCGACAAGGAGGGAGGGGGCCTATTTTCACACAAGAACAAGAAAGAGCAATCATAAACATGGATCTGGCCAATAATGCAATGACTCTCAGAGAAATTCAAGTAAACATCATTGGCGACGATGGCATTTTCAATAATGTTCATCAGGTCTCTCTCTCAACACCGGCACGCATCCTGAAAAAAAATCAACTTCAAATGAAACAACTGTATCGAGTGCCTTTTGAGCAGAATTCGGAGAGGGTCAAACAACTGCGGCATGCATATGTGGAGGTATGTATTGCTCACTTTAGCACTGTGATGTTACACACTGCAAGCTAAATTTACTGTGTATTAGATCCATGCTAAACTACACAATCTTGTCTTTCACTGTATTACAGAGAGTTTTACAGATGGATGCTGAAGAAATCCCACACGAGTTTATCTATATCGATGAGGCAGGGTTTAACCTCTCAAAATCAAGAAAGAGAGGCAGAAACATCATTGGCCACAGGGCTATAATCAGCGTCCCAGGACAGCGTGGGGGTAACATCACCCTCTGTACTGTCATTACACAGAATGGGGTCCTCCTCCGTCATGCCAATATGGGCCCTTATAACACAGCTCACATTCTGACATTTCTGGACCAACCGCACAACATCCTCACAGTGAACCAAATACAACAGATGCAATACATTGTCATCTGGGCAATGTATCATTCCACCATTCTGCACAGGTCCACAACTGGTTTCAGCACAATCCTCAATTTTCTGTGCTATACTTTCCACCATACTCTCCATTTCTCAATCCAATCGAGGAGTTCTTCTCAACGTGGTGGTGGAAGGTGGATGATCTGCAGCCCCATGCCCAAGTGCCCCTCATTGAGGCCATGGAGGAGGCCTGTGCCCAAATTGACGCCATAGCCATTCAAGGATGGATTCGACATTAACAGCAGTTCTTCCCTTGTTGTCTTGCTAATGAAGATATCGCCTGTGATGTCAATGATATTCTCTGGCCTGATCCAGCTTGGAGAAGAGGTAATCCCTAATATTTTCCCTGCTGTATTTTCTTTTCTTTTTTTGTCACACCCCCCCCCCCCCCCCTATTTTTTTATAGTATCTTTTTTTGGTTTGGTTTGTTTTTTTTGATTGGGTGTGTATTTTTTTTTTTTTTTTTAAATGTTGGTGTTATACACAGTACTGTTTTAGCATGGACATCTTTTGTTGAAATTTTGACTGATTTAGATAAATAAATTATATTTTCATCACTCTTCAGCACTGGTCTTGTGTTGTATTTGGTAAATTTTTAGTATTGTATATTTGCACTTTCTCTGTGTACTTCACTTACATTACTCAAATAACTGAGGAGTAGAATTGCTAATAGTGTTTTAGGTTAAGGCACTTGAAAAAAACTGTAACACTGTTACATCCGCAGCGGTGGTTTGTCAATTGTCCACCACTGTTTGGTCACACAGAGCCAAGCAGTGCCGGTGTAAAGGTGAACCACTCTGTAATTTACCTAGAAAGCCACCGCTGCAGAGCCTAAAGAGGCATAAGGGTATACATCATGATGTCTGTGTCTTTTTTTCAAGGTGTTTCCCCAGATGTCTACCTGTTAATCCAAACATGTACCCGCTGACTGTTTATAATCATATGGATGCTGTTATAATGTGTTTGGACTGCCAGCAGATACTGTGCTGATATGCCTCTGGAGGTAGTATCAGAGGAGCAGTGTTGATTTAACATTTATAGTTGAATTTAATATTTAGATTTATATTCAACATTTACATTTAAATGTAACATTTATATTTGAATTTAACATTTATATTTATATTTAACATTTAGATTTATATTGAAAATTTAACATTTAGATCTAATATTTAACATTTAGTCTTAGATTTTTTATTTAGATTAAACTTTGAAATTATATTTTACAAGAGAAGTAAATATCACAAAGTTCACAAATAATGCTTTAAATCTGGTCAGAATTCACATATGTTTTTTAAACATGGTTTGTTGCTAAATGTGACAAAAAGGTGCTATTCATTTTAGCATGCGCAACTTTATAATTGGCGCCTCATACAGAGCTGCCAGAGCCCACACAACACAACATTAGCTCTTCCTGAATACACATGATATAAATATTTCTTAATATTAAGTGCTTCTTCATACCCAATACTCAAACTACCCATTGTTTACACTTTTTGCCGAATGCTTACACACATGTTGCAGACTTTGGCTCACTGTGTCATAACTTAACACACAGGCTGAGTAAGACACAGCTTACACGGCAAAATGAAACTCTTGAAACAAAGCCTAACGACACCATTTCAAAACTGTTTTTAGCATCAAAACATTGAACACACGCACCTTTTGAATTACCCTTCCCTAGCAGCAACAACACACAGATGTGTTTTAAGCTGTATTCAGTACTTTGGATGGTTTTTGACTTTAAAAGTCTCATACAGATTTTTTTGTGAAAGATTGATCCACTGCAGTTTATCTCGATGAAAACAAAATGGAAACGCTTCAGAATTTCTTTTTTGTTTTGTTTTTTCAGGTTTTTGCAAATGTAAAAAAAAAAGACATGGTACAACTAGAATGTTCTACAAAACATAGTGTTGTGAGGGAATGATTAGAAGACATTTAGGCTATGGATCCTGTCTCCTGTTGGCATTTGGCCATATCACCTCATCCACATCACAGGCAATGTCCTCCCTTGCCAAGCAACGGGGGAAATATTGCCTTGCATGCGATATCCAACCCTGTATGGACCTCATCTCAATGTTGTTGCATGCCTCTTCCATGGCTTGTAGAAAGGCATGCAGGCATGTGGCTGATGGTCATGAATTTTCCAGCGCCATGCTGAAAAGAACTCCTCAACTGGACTCAAAAATGGGGTGTATGGTGGCAAGTTGAGTGCAATAAATCTATTATGGTTGGTGAACTAGTCCCGAACAGAGCAGCCTGATGGAAACTGACATTACCCTAGATGACAGCAAACTGGGGCTGCTCTGGCCCCTCACTTCAGGTGTTTTTGTAGTGATATGGATTAAACTGATTGGTCTACAATTAATTTTTAAATATTTTCGTGTGTGAGTCTGTGTGCTTTTCCAATTTTAGTTGTGTTTTGTATTTTAAATAGATGTGTTTCCCCAAAGATTGCATGAGATTTCCTTTTTGAACAATGTGTCTTATGTAGAAAACGGTGTGTAGTGTTTTGCAGGTGTGTTGGAAAATTTCAAACACAGTGCAAAGCATATTTTGTGTTTGCAAGGTTGGTGCTTTTGTATAGGGCAAAGTCACCAAAGTTATAGGTTGTGATGCTTTGGGCATAGCAACCACTTTTTTATGTTCAAGCATTAGGCAAAAACTGTAAACATAGCAAGACTTCACCTTGACTTTACATGAAACAAATGGTTGTTTCTTGCTGCCATCTGCTGGAGAACTTATGTAATACCATACTCTCACACATTACAGTTTTTCTCGATTGTTTACACACATTTTCTGAAAGCATGCCTCATACTCTCAGAACTCTACACACAAATCAAAAATCATGCACAATAGGCAAAACCCCTAAATTCTCCTGCAAAATGAAACTTCACATTCAAAACAATGTTATTTCTTCTCAAAATGGTATTTTGTTTCCAAATGGCACACACAAACCATCAAATGAATAGATATTCAGAAGAAACAGTTGAACACTGATGTGCTCAATGTAAAACACATGATGAATGGACAACACTTCTTCATTGATCATAATGAGTTAGGCCTTTTTTTGTTCAGTGTTAGACTTACTACAGACAGCTCAGACATGACTGTGTTGTGAAATATTTGAAAATATTGTTTTTATACTCAGGACACACAAATACGCGGTAACAAATATATTTAATCCACCTTGTGTTGGTAATCTTTCAGTTCTGCAATGCAAATAGTAAAATACTGTAACTACTTCGTAGGAATACATAGTAGGAATACATTTCCCAAATACTTGAAACATACTTTATTTTTACAGTCAACAGAACAGTCCACAGGCAATACTGTACTACTGTGCTCATTGAGTACTGTATTGATATGCAGTACTGCAATTTTCTAGTGAGAGTAGATTTCTTACCTATTCTCATTACTCTCATTCCTCTGGCTCTGGCTCTGCCTCTGTTTTCAGTGTTGGCATCCATTGCTCCAAAACAGAAGAGCTCACCTGTTGGCCTTTTATGCTAAAGCTCTGATTGCTAATTGTAAAACTGTGTGACAGGTGTTTGCCCATGTGATGAGTCAGTGTGCATAGTAGGGCAATTGACTTTAGAATTTTGAATGACAGTGTGTTCCTTGTGAAAACAAGAGAAAAGTTGTGCCAAATGCAGAGAACTATGTGTAGAACTGCAGTTTGAGTGTAAAGCAGGAATTGTGCTTGTAGTTTAACAGAATTGGTTCAGGGGGTTGGTGCATGAGTTACATGTTGTGGTCATTGTGTCTCAAGTACCAGTTTTTGTGTGTAAACAATCGAGAAAAACTGTAAAAAAAAAAAAAAGTTGCAGCCATGGTTTGAAATAATAATAATAATAACAAATTAATATATAGAAATAAAGCACATACAGACATAAATCACAAATTGATAGCCAAATATTTGAGCAGACTGGGTTACACCACACAAAGTGCATATGTTTTTAATGGTAAAATATATAAGGATTCCCATCTTGCCAGCCAACCTGAAAAATCACATTTCTAACAAATTGAACCTTTCAATAATTATTTCTTAAGCTGTTAATTGGCTGTTTATGTCAACCATTTTTGTCAACACAGCATTTATTTTTACATTTTCAAGTGTTTATTTCATCTTTATCACAGTCGTCACTGTTACAAAATGGTTAGTACTGTACAGTTAGATGGACCATATATACTCTAGCCAAAGAAGAGCCACTTTTTCACTTTTTCAAGTTTATCTGATTTATATAGCACTTTGAAAACAAAGTGCTTCTAAGTAAATACATACAGGCATAAAGACACACATGTGTATGGTAAGACAAGACAAGTAGAGGTAGTTGAACATGAAGCCATGATGTTGAATAGCAAATATCAAGGAAATACATGAAGATTAAAAAAAAAAGTTGTCATAATAAAAAACCCAATGAAAAAAAAAATGTAAAACTAATTGAACACATAAAAAAAGCCAGTGAATAAAAGGGGATCTTAAAAGCATCAACTGTCTCAGCCTTTCTAATGGCCTCTGGTAGGCTATTCCAGAGTCGGGGATCTGTTACAGAAGAAGTCCTGTCCTTGACCTGCGAACAGGGTCCAGTCAGCATGGCATGGTGGGATGACCTTTGGGGTCAATTGGTGCTGTAAGGTACGAGAAGTTCTGAGATACATGAGTGAAAAAAAGCTCAAAACATTAACTGACAAGTTGATTCTATTGAGATTTGGAGAAAAACAATATCATAATCACAAAATTTATGAGGTAATAATACAAATGCAGTTTTTTTTCCACAAGTGAATAATTAAGCTAATCTCGGAGGAAAATCATGTCCCAGAACACTGTTTGAAGCAAGAAAGGGAGCAGGGTCCGCCACTCGACTGTAAAACAGTATAAATTGTGTTGTCCTTTCAGGTCATTTTGTTTATTCAGTTCATTCAGTCATGAAAACAAAGAGAGTTTCTTTATTTACTTTAGAAAATTTGCACCTCTACAAGAATTTAACAGTGAAATTACAAAGCATGTATACAGGGAAAAACTGTAATTATTCAGTAATTTGTGGTAAATTATGTTTGGTATTTTAAAGTAATTCATAGTTTGTTTTCTTTTTTTGCTTTTTCTTTCTTTGTGTTTTTTTACAGTTCATGGTGAATCCTCAGAATACAGATACCATTCATCAGGACAAGTTTCAATCCTTATGACCATTACAGTCACCCCAGCACAGGTCGGAAAGAACTGTGCCTCATTTGGACAACATTACCCTGAGTGAGCAACATTTTCAATGCAACTTCTGATGCCTTCAAAAAAGGAGGCTACAGATAACTGTACTTTCTCTTCTTTTTAAATACTGTGAAAACATTAGATTGTTTTCAGTGTGTATTTGGTACACTGTTAGAAATAAAAGTGCAATTTAGCACATAATTGAAATATTACATCGCATACCGGTGTCTAAACAGAAGAGATTAAAACTTAAACCAAGAAGAAAAACCGCCTTGTTCAACAAAGTGCATGAAATCATACACAGTTTATTGCTCCACATGTTTCCTGCCACTCATGTCACAGACTTTCTACTGCCTTGCACCTCCTGCAACATTCTCCCTGGTTAGTGTCAGGACTCTTGTTTTTGTTTGTTCTTGTGTCTGGTTTTTGGTTTCTCGTATTTGATTCACATCTTGTATCATGTCTTGTGTTATGTTTTGCTTTTTCCATGTCTTGTGTTATGTTTTGCTTTCTCCATGTCTTGTGTCTCGTTTTGCCTTCTCCATGTCTTGTGTCTCATGTTTTTTCCATGCCCTCATGTGTCCTTTAAGTTTTCCATGTTCTTCCCTCTGGCTCCCTCTGTCTGTTGTCTTGTTCCCTCCCGGTCTGTTCCTCTGTGCTCCTCCCCCTCGTTATCTCACCTGGCTTCCTTCCTCCTCTCTCTCCTCACCTGTTCCTCGTCATGTCATTAGTGTCTGTGTATTTAGTCTCTGTGTTCCCCTCACTCCTTGTCCAGTCATTGTATTCTGTCTTGTGTGTTAGTTGTCTCATGCTCCATGCTCCATGCTCCATGTTCCATGTTCCATGCTCCATGCTCCTGTCCCGGTTTGGTATGTTTTGGTTTCAAGATTTTCATGTTTAAGTTGAACTTTGATTTTTTCTTTGTACTTTGACAAGCTGGTTTCTTTTGCTACTTTGTCTGATTCTTGTTTGCTACTTTGCCTTTTGCTCTTTTTGTCTGCCTTTTGTTTTTGTAATCAGCTTTTTAATAAAGCTCGCCTTTTGTTTGTTCCCTTATCCTCGCCTCCCGTGTGTACTGCGTTTGGGTCCTCCTTTCCCTTCTTTAGTTTTCCCCTTTTTTAACCCCGACCTGACAGAATGACCGGACCCGAAATGGACCTACCAGACAGTACACTAATTTGTATGCTGGGGAACAAACTGGTGGAGATTCTGAGTGGCCAGGCTGACACAGGGGAGAAGCTAAAGGCCATAGCGGACTATGACAATGAACTAGTCATTAGGCCTTGGCTGAAGGAACTCCCTTGGATCGCTCAGGTGATAGCGGATCTAGCTAACCTCAGGAAGGCCTTGGTGGCTTCAGCCACAGCCGAGTTCCCAGCCCAGGCCGCAGCCACAGCCAAGCTCCCAGCCCAGGCCGCAGCCACAGCCACAGCCGCAGCCACAGCCAAGCTTCCAGCCCAGGTCGCAGCCACAGCCAAGCTCCCAGCCCAGGCCCCAGCCACAGCCAAACTCCCAGCCCAGGCCACAGCCACAGCCACAGCCACAGCTGTGCTCCCAACCCAGGACGCAGCCACAGCCACAGCTGTGCTCCCAGCCCAGGCCACAGCCGCAGCCACAGCCATGCTCCCAGCCCAGGCCGCAGCCACAGCCGAGCTTCCAGCCCAGGCTTCAGCCACAGCCGAGCTTCCAGCCCAGGCCGCCGCCACAGCCACAGTCACAGCCAAGCTCCCAGCCCAGGCCGCAGCCACCGCCGAGCTTTCAGCCCAGGCCGCAGTTGCAGCCACCGCCGAGCTCCCAGCCCAGGCCGCAGACGCAGCCTCAGCCACAGCCGAGCTTCCAGCCCAGGCCTCAGCCACAGCCGAGCTCTCAGCCCAGGCCTCAGCCCCAGCCACAGCCGAGCTCTCAGCCCAGGCCTCAGCCCCAGCCACAGCCGAGCTCTCAGCCCAGGCCTCAGCCCCAGCCACAGCCGAGCTCCCAGCCCAGGCCTCAGTCTTAACCCCGTCGACACCTGCCAGTGGCCCCCAGTCGGCGTTCCGGTCGACACCTGCCAGAGGTCTTCAGTCGGCGGTTCAGATGACGCCTGTTCCTGCACCTCGGTCAGTGGTCTGGCCGAGGCCTGTTTCTTCTCCTCAGTCGGAGGTTCGGCCGAGGCTCGCGCCACGTCAAGTTCCTGCACCTCGGTCGGAGGACCGGCCGAGGCCTGTACCTGCCCCTCGGTCGGAGGACCGGCCGAGGCCTGTACCTGCCCCTCGGTCGGAGGACCGGCCGAGGCCTGTACCTGCACCTCGGTCGGAGGACCGGCCGAGGCCCACGCCAAGTCTTGTTCTTGCACCTCGGTCGGAGGACCGGCCGAGGCCCACGCCAAGTCTAG